>OV277350.1:34341657-34389157 GCA_922984085.1 Sicus ferrugineus | reverse complement strand
CTCCCTCTCTCTTGCTCTGTGAGAAGCCAAAGCTAGAACTACTTCGTTCTCAAACGTGCATCCTTCGGCTTCTGCTCGTGTTGGGTGCCCGAAAACACGACTCGAACAGGACAACAACACGGCCGCTTGCAAAAATTATGAAACAAGTTGAAAACACGAGTCGTTGCGGCGAGCAACTCGCTGCGAGGATGGTGAAAATTCAGTCATAACGAGAACGTCGTCGGGTGCTCAGCGTGTCTTCGCAGGCAAGTCACGATAAAGCGCGCCGTGCGAGTGTGTGTGTGTGAAGAAGCAAAAAGAAAGGAATTCCTTTACAAGGAATGGAAATTGAAGTGAAAACGAAAAAAAATAATTAAAAATTATGAGAGTTGTTTACAATTAGAAGCAACAATAAGTACGAGCTCACATATGCAGCAAATGGAACGGAATAACAACAACAACAGTTAATGTAAATCGAAAGCGACAACAACACGCTGAATAACTAAAACAATAAAAGCAACAACTGTATTAATAACTGTAAAGAGTATAAAAAAAAGAATAGCAAAATTTAAAGCGAATTAAACACAAAACGAAAAAATTCAAATGAAAAACTCAAAGTATAAACATTTCAAACCAAAAATTGTCAGTTGAAAGAATAAAAAAATTTATCAAGATTTAACTAAATATTTCAAAATATGTTTACAACATTCTTTCAAAGTTCAACAAAAAAAATAAAAGCGAGCTTAAAAATTTTGCGAAAGCAACTGAAGAAAAAACGCCGCAAAACGCCTTAAATCCCAAACAATTCGTGCAAAAAATTTAACTTTACCTCTTTCAACTGCCTTCGATACGCCCGCCCCGTACACCTGCCACGCCTCCAGCGTGCACAACACTTGCTTACAACTTCGAGGCCGTTCGCTACTCGTTCTTTTTTTGTCTCTGCTGTTGTGGTGGTTGTTGTTGTTGTGTTCCTCGCAGATTCGGTTGTTTTCGTTAAACTTTATCCAGCGCCGATGTTATAATTGCTGCTGCTGTTGTTGTTGTTGCTGTTGTTATTGTTGTCGTCCTCGGATTGATGTAGAAAAACACACGTTGAGGCTCGCACTGTAATAATAGCTGCAGCGGCAACAACAACAACAACAGCAGCAGCAGCAACGGTAATGACGTCACTCACACAAGGATAACATAAACGTCATAGTTCTGACAATGACAACAACAGCAACAAAAACAACTACAACGAAATCGGCAAAATCAGCGAGGCGACGAATTCCTTGTATTTTTTCTTCCTCTTTTTGCGGTTTTTTGTAGGCCAAAAACTGTTAAAAATTTAGATTTTGATTTGTTTTTAACGGTTTTTTCGTATTTTTTGTTTTATTTTTTGTGTTGGTTATTTTTCTTTCTCCCTTTGATTGCCTTCTGTTCCGTCGCGTTTTCGGTTTTCATTTCCTTGAGGTCAAAAGTGCAGATTTGCTCTTTTTTCTGCAATTCTTGGAAATTAAATTTCGAACGAAGAAGTAGAGGAAGCATTATCTGGTTTGTTTGTTTTAATATTACGAAGAGATTGCCAAAAATCCTTCAACTAACAAACGAGATTCGTGACGTTTGATAGAAGTGAGAGGAGGTGGGGGAAAATAACTCTTAGGTAACGCAACCTAAAAAGTAAAACTTTATAAGGAAAAATTAGTAATAAAGGAAAAATTAGTATTAATTTAGGAAAAAACAAACTTCCTGTGTTATTTTTGCGCTTTTCAGTTGATTTTGTTTTATTTTTCAATTTTATTGTTTGCATTTCCTTCCTACTTCTGTTTCCGCTTGTACAGGAAGTTATATTTCATAAAAGAGAACATTACAATTTTTTCTTTTTTTCTTCTCTTTACTGTTACAAGTTACAATCTTCACTTAAAAATATTCAGTTCACAAAATTTTTACGCAAATATAAGGAGGAGAAAAGTCGCCACCATTTGAAGTCCGTACTAAGAAAGTCATACAAATCGGAATTTCGACGTTTCAAAAAAGTCTCACGAGGACCAACATAACCAGTGAGAATCAGGAGAGACGTAAAGGCGAGAGTGTGAGAAGCGGGCGGGTTAAAGAGGGCAGGCCTACCAGTTGGACTCATCTGCTCCTTCCAAAAAATACGAGTTCCAAAAAAACACGTGTAAGGAATTTATAGTGTAACTTTTCCCTTTCTACGCAAGCTGCAAAAATTCGCGCTCCTCTACGGATCCTCACCCTTGTACATCTCCTCACTCGCTAGGGCTCCTCACCCTCCGACAGCTCCTCACCATCCTACAAGTCCTCAACCTCCTACACTTTCACACCCCACTAGCTCCTCACACTCCCACAGCTCCTCGTCCTCCCACAGCTCCTCGACCTCCCGCAGCTCCTCACCCTCTAACAGCTCCTCACCCTCCCACAGCTTCTCAACCCCCCCAGCTACTCAAACCCCCCCCCTCCTCAAGTCCTCGACCTCCTACACTTTCACACCCCACCAGCTCCTCACACTCCTACAGCTCCTCACCCTCCCACAGCTCCTCGCCCTCCCACAGCTCCTCCACATCCCATAGCTGCTCGCCCTCTAACAGCTCCTCACCCTCCCACAGCTCCTCACCCTCCCACAGCTCCTTACCCGCCTACAGCTCCCCACCGTCCCACAGCTCCTCACCCTACCACAGCTCATCGCCCTTCCACAGCTCCTCGCACTCCTACAGCGCCTCGGCCTCCCACAGCCCCTCACCATCCAGCGAATTATCATCCTCCTGCAGCTCCTCACCAGCCTAAACCCTTCCACAACTCCTCGACCTCCGACAGCTCCTCACCCTTCCACAGCTCCTTACATTCCCACAGCTTCCCACCCTCACACAGCTCCTCACCCTCCCGCAGCTCCTCGCCCTCCCACAGCTCCTCACCATCCAGGGAGTCCTCACCCTCCCACAGCTCCTCATCATCCCAGAGCTACTAAACCCCTGGGACTTCTCACACTCCTACAGCTTTTCATTCTCCTACAACTCAACCCATTTCTAGGTCCGGAATTCATTTCGTTTACGTTCACGTTCGCTTCCTACTAAATCATTCACCGGCAACTCTACCCGTAATTTTTAAAGTAGAGATCTGATGTGTGTATGTATGTCGGTCGTGTTAGTTTGTTGCTTTGAACTTTGAAACTCCTTCTTTCCCGGGGTGAAAGGGGTGAGGGTGCAAGGATGCAAGTGCAGCAGCTTAGAACTGAATAGTGAGAATGCGTTTGCGAAAGACTTCAGCTCGGACGAAATAAAATTGCTGCGTAAGAACTTGAAGTGAAGTAGAATATTTTCGACGATTGAAACTCGCTTTGAAGTTCGAGTTAGAGTTGTAAGAAAGTCTGAAATCGATGATAAAATATAGACTGAAGTGGAAAAAAGTCCATAGCTTTTACTCTGCGAAATATCGATTTTTCAGAATTTGAAACCTTCTGAATTCAGAATTCAATTAATTTTTTAAAGGGAAATTAAAACACGCCTTGTGCCAAAGGACTTCAAAGCAAATCCTGTGAATTTTTAGAACGCATATCTGTATTATTTTCTTGTTTTTCTGATTTATAATTTTAAAATCCTTTAACACTTCCAAGATTTTTTTAGCTTTAAAGAGCGTGGTAGGCGTGGTAGGCGTGGCAGGCATGGTTCACGAGCATACGAATATAAACAGTTTTTTAGCTTGTATTTGCTTTTTATTTTCGGTCAGGAAACTGCAAAAACAAAACAAGGAAATGTTTTAGAATGATAAAAAAACAGATAAACTAAACAAAACCTATTAGTGAAATATGTAGTGAAAATATAGTTAAAAATTAGTGAAGTATTAGTGAAATTTACGAATAAAAAGCATATTTCAATTAAAATCATAATTATAAATAATAGCAAATATCGATAACAACTTATACAGATTACAACAAACGATGTAAGAAATAAATAATCGAAATTTATCGCAATTAATTAAATGCGGAGTTAATTAATTTATCAACAAAAAGACGAAGTAAAAATATATAAAAATTATAGAGAAATAAGCGAAATAAGAAAATAGTCATCAAAACAACAAAAGCAACAACGAAAATTGTGTTTTCATTTTTGCGGCTCGTCCAAAATTTAAGTATTCGTCATCGTCACCGTTGCCATCGTCGTCGAGTCCTTTCTTCTTTTCCTGCCGCGCTGGAGTGAAACAGAATAAAATAAATTACGTTGTTAACTTATTAATTTAATAAAAAATATATTGTTTTATAAAGTCTGAGTGAATAAATCTAATAATTCGTTCTTCAACTATAATTCAGTCGTGCAACTTTAACGAGAATGATTAGAATTTAAATTAAGCAAAATCCCCAACAACAACTCCCGTAGCAACAACAAACAAGACCCACATGTGGTCAGCGAAACACGGAGAAACGACAGCAACAACTATTGGCACGACCTGCAGCACCAAATCCACTCCGAGCGCGTTTCTCCACATCGTCCCTCTATTTACTGCCGCAATCGCTGAAAGTACTGTCGCACCCTCATCCTCAACAACTACAGCTCAATACTTCGTCTGCGCCTGCTGCTCACCGTTCCTCTGCATCCTCTTCTTCTTCTTCACCTCTCCAGCAACAAAAACAACAACAGCAACAGCGACCAGCAGCAGCCACATCATCATCTTCATCACCATCATCACCATCATCAACGACGCACATTCGCTCCTCCGGCTGCCGCTGCCGCTGCCTCGTCGTCGCTCAGTGTGGCCACCTCACAAAATAGCGGAAGCGACAACAACAACTCTGTTAGCGGAGGCAGCAGCGGCGACAAGAAGACCTTCTCGCTGCACTGCTGTTGCGTGATAGTCGACATAACGCCCGTCACTTCGTCGCAGGCCGGCCGGTTGACATCGGAGACAACGGCCTCGGGCAGGGATGATGCGGGTGGTGGCGGCGGCGGCAGCGCTGGCGGCGGCGGTGTCCTCGGCGATGGCGTCTCTCAGCTGGCGAGCAGCCTCTTCCGATTCGGCAGCAAGAAGCGCGGCGTGTGCATCTGCAACGCGCAGTGCCGACTGCAGTCGTTGGGCGAGGGCCCACTCGGACCCACGATTAAGACGCACCACGGCTCTCTAGATCGCCTGCTGCAGCAACAGCAGAAACAGCAGCAACCACATCAGCAGCAGCCGCAGCAACAAGCCAAGCCAACGGCCGGCCACACTGTTCTCGGCTCTGCTGCAGACTCCGATGGCGACGGCGACGATGAGAAAGAGGCCGATGTTCCACCGCCGCCGCGTCCGCCTTCACGCGTTCGCCACCGCTCGCAGCAAGTCAAGGAGGAATTTGACCGCGGCGTCGAGGTCGAGAAGTTCTACCACCAGATCAACGGCGACATCTTCGAGATAACGAGACGCGTTCGCGCACGCGACGAGGAGACCATCGAGCAGAAGCTCATCAAGAGGAAGGGGTCGGTGCGTCTTCCGCCCGAGCCGCCGTCTAGACAGCCGCAGCAGCAGCCGCAACACGTCCACGCCCACCACGGACACGCGCACACGCACACGCACAGGGGTCAACACAAACACGCCACGAAATTGGCGGCCGAAGAACGACCGCAGTTGCCGCCGCGCCGCCAGAAGAGTGCTGAGGAGGTGCCGGTAAGTAAGTCAGCAGTCCGCGCTCCCCACGAGCTCGAGTGGTTCGACCGCAAAGCTCAGCAGCGACACTCGGCGCGTTCGGCAGAGAGCGGCGCTGTGCGCGATGAGACCATTGAGTGGCTGGAACGACAACGAGTGGGGGCTGCACGAACCGCTTCGGGTCCCAGCGAGATCACCGTGCTGAAGGACGAGATGCCCGACTGGCTACTCGAGCATCTGCCACGCAAGCAGTCGTTGCCGGAGCGACAGCAGCTGCCGTTCGACCACAAGGGAAGCTCGTCTTCGTATGCGAAAACTCTGAAGGAGGAGCTGACCGAATTCTTGAAGAAGCCCCTCTCGCGTCAAAGCTCAGGGCCGACCGATTTCGCCGTGCTGAAAACAGACATCGTCGAGTGGCTGACAAAGCTTCAGTCTTCGAAGTCTACACATGATGAGGGTGCTGCCACGTGCAAGAGCCGCCGCGGACATCACCGACGTAACGGCAGCGGCGACACCCCGCGCTCCCATTCCCAGGAGGACTCGTCCACGCACAAAGCCGCCCGCAAACGTCACTCGCTCGGACACAGTGATCGCAGCGAGGAGGAGGTCGCTGACTGGATTGCCTACCCGCTGAACCGCCTGCAGTCTGTCGGCAAAACGCCCAACCACTCCGCTGAACGCAAGACCACGCAAGGCAGTTGCAACGACCTGCACCGCAAACCATCAACGCAACAAGCTCGTCACACACATGATCACCATCGAGCACTCGAACGTTCGCGCGAGCGCAAGCTGCGGCACTCGGCCAGTGAAGTGGTGACGTCCACCACCACCTCGACCGCCCCCAGCCAGGTGGAGCGTTTGTACTCAAGGCCACACAAGGAGCGCTACCAGTACGTGCCGAAGGACAAGGACCTGTCCAAACCCGCCCCACCACCATCCACCAAGGATCTCCCTGGCACCACCGCCAAGTCCTCCACCAAGCGGGAGCGCTCTCGCCGCCACCAAACACAGCGCTCCGCCACCGTCTCGGACATGTCCGGACACCTCAACGGCACACTGAAACGCAAGTCGTCCTCCGCCGAACGAGCGCCTCGTTCGCCTTCCCCCTGCAACGACCCCTCGTGCCCCCTTCTGCCCATCTGCACCGATCCCCACTGTCGCTTCTCAGATTGCAAGGCCGCCAAATGCTGCAACGCGTCATCCACCGCAAGTGCGAACCTCGCACGCTATCAGCATGTGGCACAGGCGCAGATGCACACTGTGCCCCCGCACGCCGCCTCGGATGCCACGCCATCACCACCGCCACCAGCAACACTTCCGTCAGCCGCCGCACCAGCCGTCGCCGACAAGCCACTCGTCATATGCTACGAGTGCCGCTCATGCGCGCCGCTGCCGCGCTGTCAGAACCTGAAGTGCTTAAACTCGGCCAAGTGCAACTCGCTGCCCCGCTGTGCTGCCGACTTCAATCGGTTACGCACGACCCTCGCACAACCGCCTGCCACGCTGCACGACATCGTGCCAGACGCAAATGCGCACCACGATCTGCACCACCGCAGCCATTCGCAACCGAATACGTTGCAGCGCGGCGATTCCCGTTCGTCTCTGGCACGCACCAGAGACCCCGGTGCGGCGAAGCAAAACGGCAAGCGGCAACACCTGCCCAGCGTGGTACGGAACGGCAGTGCTGGCGCACATCGGCAGAACGGCACCAGCGGCAAGCTGATGAAGTCCGCGTCGGCGGCATCGCTCAACTCGCGACGCCGTCGACACAAAACCGTGCACTTCGGCGAGAATCTACTGCGCGAGGTGTGCCAGAACCGCAAACTTATCAGAACCGAACAAGCTCCGTCCGGCTCAGCGCCCATGCAGTCCAACATCCAGATGCTGTACAACTTCGTGGAGGGTGTGCTGAGCGCGTGGGTGGACGACGATGACGAGCAGGTGCGCTCGGGTGCCGAATCTGAGCCCGAACACGGTACCATGGCACTGAAACCGATTTACCGATGCAATCGCCTGCGTTACCAGACGATCTGGCGCATCGTGAGCGAAGCAGCACAGCTGCGAGGGACGCTGAAACTGGGGAACTCGCGGTACCGTCACCGGCACTGGCGCGGTACAGCGAAAGACTGCAATGGACGTTTTTTAAGGAAGGTAAGAAGGTTTCGGGCTCGAACTGGGGGAGAGTTCGGGAGAACACGATGAGAATAACTTGTAGTTGAAGCGAAGATCTAAGTTTTCATCTTCTCCTCCCTGTATCGCAATCAATCAATCAGCTTCCAGCTTCTTAACAGTAAATTTCGCTCGAATATTTCTCACTTCATTGCACTTCAAAGCAATCGTTGCAAATCGCTGCTAACGCAACACAAAGGAGCCACGCAAAGCTGGCGAAGTGAAGGGACGTCCAATTTATAGCCTGAAATATTTGACTTGACTCTGGGAGGTGGTTCCCCTTCTTCTAAACCCTCCATCGCCACAACGACTACTTCCCGCCACACCTTCTTCTTGCTGTCTGCCACTTTCTTAACCCCGCTCCATTCTTCCTGCACCAACTCCATTTTTAACTCTTCTGCGCTCCGCGCTGTTTTGTTCCGACGTATCTCTGCAGATACTCATTCAACCTAAACTTCCTACATTCCAGCCTCTATTTCACCTCTCTTTTTTCCACACAATGTTCTTTACCAGCCTTTTCTCCTGTCTGCTCCAGTGTTTCTCCAGCTTTGTTCGCACTCTAGTAGTGAAGAACAAAAACAAAAATCTTCTGAATCCGTCCGGAGTTTGGCGAAGCACAATAAATATCGTCGAAGTGCAGGAGAAAAAACAAAGAAGGATTTATCTGAAAGTACGTTTGAAAGTAGACACACTTGACCCCAGTTAACTCCTCCTCTCCGCAGAACCTGCAAATCGTACCAGATTTAAAGCCATTGATTTCAGTATATGGAGGAACCACTGCACGATGTGTACTCGATAATATACTCGAGCGAGCCTCAAGTGTGACCGCATGCCGACTCCGTACTGCTCCATCTTTAATTATTTATCTTACTCTTAATTCCTTTAATTATCACAGTTTAAACGTAACAAATTTAAAACGTGTAAACGAACAACAAAGAAATACAATCTGTTGATAAACGTTTACGTACGTTTGCAAGAACAGGACAAGGCAAAAAGGACGAGATAATAAAAAAAAAGAACAACAGCGATATAATTCCAAATTAAGTAGGGGGTTTTTTCATTCTTTTGATGTAGTGTATCCTCTCGAGAAGAATGCGAGAATGAAAAACAAGGAAAAAAGTCATCAGAGTCTTCGCCTCACACAGCACAAGATCCGGGAGTAAAAATTAATGTGTTTTTAAGCTTTTATCCTGTGAATTGGATTGGATTGTATTGTATTTTATGATATGTGATGGATCGTATTCACCGAATACTGATGTTTGATCGGAAGCACGCAATTTTACCTTTTTGAATCAGCTCTTCAATTTGCCGAAAGAGATATAAAACCTTGAAGTCTGAAGATTTATAATTGATTTTATAGACAATTAAAAACAGAACTATAAAACAAAGTAAAAATTCCGTTTTTAGAATTCTTTTTTGTATATTGTACTGGTACTTATATATGTGATAAAGTTTCGAAAAGTGTTTCAAAACAATCCAGAAAAGCAAAAAACTGCGCTCAAAGTAATCCCCGACACAAACCCAAAGTAATAGAAAACACTTCTTAGTGCAGACGAGAACCAGCGCAAAAGAATTATCATTCTATATAGAATTATCATTCTATATTCAGAAGAATTATCTTTCTATATAATTATCTAATTATTATCATGTATAGAAACCAACACTGAAAGAAATATCTTGAAGAGATTAATATTTTCTTTAGTTTTTTATTATCAATACAATTAAAATAGAAGTTCTGCTCATTCCACAATACACGTTCGCATCGTAATCTGTGGCTGTAAAACAACAAGAAGTTTGTAAACAGAAACCTTACAAAACTTCACACAATTGTGAGGACAATCGAATGTCCTTCGAGTACAATAGAAGCTGATTAAGCAAACCACTGCTCTCGGATCAAGTGAAGCACTTGAGACAATCAAAGCCAAAATAACAACGTTCAAGTAACCAGCAGACACATCAGCAGCAAAAGCAAGGATAACAAAATGGAAGAAATAAAAGTGTAACAAGGAAATCAACAGCGAAAGCAGAGCTGACGTGAATATAATGAAATATGAACAAATTATGAGCAGCAGAGCTAGCAAAGTAGAGACAAAAAGGAACTGACTTTTCTTCTAAGGATAACAAAGGCAAGTCCTGCTGCGAACTTTTACGAAGTTCATGAAATTCAATGCTCTATTAAAAGAGCAGAAACAAGGAAACGAAATAGCAATAAGCACCAGTTGTAAGTTTGAAAACTGTTTATGGAACAACAGCAAAGAAAAATTAAGCGAAAAAGGATAACGTTGACATAGAGACGGACCGATCTACACTCACGTCCTTCGCAACTCATTTAGACTCGTACATGAAGGACTTCCTCTGCTCTCCACTGCTCAACTGCCGCAATGAAATTCAATACGAAGTTCTTTTGTTATCCTTTCGGCAGACATTCTAGAATTTGCTCTGAGCTCTGGGGCGTTTGCGTGTGTGTGTGTGTGTGTGTGTTTGTGTGTGTGTGCGTGTTCTGCCAGAAAGGATGTCGGTGACTTGGGTTTCTTTTCCGTTGTTGTTTTGTTCCGCACAAATGACCGAAAACCAACAAACTGCATGTGGCTAATTGTAGGGTTTGCTTTTTTTTAGGGATAATAAAAGAGTATAAAAGTAATAAAACAGATAAAAAGTATTTCGTTCTGAGCTCAACTAGGTTATTTTTTTTGTGTCGTGCGGTGGGTTTTTTATTTTCTTATTTTATACTTTACAAAATTAGAAGAGTTTGTTGTCTTCCACGTTGTTGCTTCGAGTGTGTGATTCCGTTCACTGATTGACTGTTTTAAAGTTGTCCTTCAGATGCGTTTTTCTTTTCTCTCCCTCAGTTTCCTTTCTTCATCTATTACTGTTGTGGTTTTCTACTTTCTCTACAAAATGGGACAAATGAGAAATCTTCGTGAGAATTTCTCATTTCAGTACATCACGTCGTGTACGTATAAATTTCAGCAAATCCAAGCAAATTAAACTGTGTAGATCACTAGAAAAGCCTTTCACTCTACAATAAGTAAATATCCGGCTACTTGAAAATCCCCATTTACGACGACATTCTTATTTAAAGCAGCTGAAATTAAATTGCCGCAGGATTCCATCATCAAACGTGCCGTCGACATCGACTTTTAGATTATTCTGCTTTGCAAACACGCTCCCTTTAACGATTTTAATCATTTTAATCACTGAAATTGGCACTCGCATCACGTTTGCATTGCAATTCACATTTATCGCTTTACAAAAAAGGTCATTAAAAGATAAAAGTACAATTACCAACTTTTTGTGCTCGAATGTTGGATATTTTCGTAGGTTTTATCAATCATTTTTGTGTGGAGCAAAAATGATTTCCACGTAAGGCTTTTAAAAGTCGTATTAATTCCAATTTATTTCAAGCTACGAGTTTGATATAAGCTGAAAAATCAACGCAAATAAATCGATGCCTAAATAAACAAAAACAGTCGCGAGTGTGAGGGCGTGGGGGCAGAGGATTCGCTAGGCCGACCACACTATACAGCAAAACACACACATACATACACTAACAGTGGATATACATACGGCTGGGAGAAGAAAAACGCAGCATTTGAAATGATTTCCATTTTCTGACGACCACGCAGCGCGCTTTGATGCCTACTTTACGTGAGCTTTGCTTTTATAGCATTTTATGGCTTCATTTTTCGGTTTTCTTCTATTTGTTTCTCTTCACATCATATTTTTAATTTCCATAAATGCTTTGCTAAATCAAATATGGAAAAATCTAAGCCATTAAATCCGACAAAAATATGGGGGAAATAAGAATACACAATAAAAAGCTCAGTATAGAGAAGTCAGCAAATGTTTGTAGATAACTTTGACGTCCGAAAGTAGACCTTTAAACTAAATCTTTCAATTTCCCGAAGAATTTAACAACATTTTATTTAAATTATGATACGAAGTCCCTTAAAAGCTCTTCACAAACAACATAACAGTGATTTGTTGCATGCAAATCATAAAGAAAAGACGTGTGTCATCTGCGTGCACATTATTTCCCACACACACACGCACACGCACACGCACACGCACACGCACACGTGCGCACACACAGACACACCCTTGTTTGCGTTCGAATAAACACAGTTGTACGGATGCAATAAGTTTGTAGCTGTGAATTTATTGAAGCAGACGGTACGATGACAACTACAGAATCTTTCGAGTTACAGTCACCGTTGATGTCGGGTTGTCACTGTTGTAGTTGTTGTAAAGACTGTTGCACTTGTTATTATTTTTATTTTAAAAGATGTTGTTGTTGTTTTTGTTGTTGCTGTCATTGTACAGTGTTGAACAAGTTGGTAACTTCACGCTGTTGTCCAGCAATATTTAAGGATGTCGATGTTGTTACTTCTGTTGCAATGTTGTTGCTGTCACTTTTATTGTTTCTCCCGTTGTTTTGCTCATACACGCACACACACATTATTCACCTTGCGTATGCCTTGCGGGCGCTCATTTCACTGCTATTGATTCCTGACGTTGAAACTCATTACAAGCAAACGACAGCAACATTAACGCAACAACAACAAGGATAATATCGATTTTTTCTGTTTATATTATTTCCCTATTTCATCTTCAAGTTTATTATCGAAGTGTAAACGTCATCTGTCTGCATGTCTGTGTGTTGCGTTCGTGGTAAGGCAGGATCAATGTACCTGCTGACATATGCGTGTGTGTGTGTGTGTTACCCACAATATATTACATGAAGAGATGTCATCGTGATTGCATGGCTGACATTGCAGTTGTTGTTGTTGTTGTTGTTGTTACTATTACTGTCAAGACAGGACTTGTAAACAAGCGATGCTCATGAAAGTTTAATTTTCTCGTGCCATCGCAATTATTCGCTTCTCGTTTTTTGTTTTTATTATCTTCTCTTCTTTAATTTCGCTCACAATCTGTCATTTCTTGTCTTCCACTTGCCTTCTAAAAATATATGCATTGGTTTTCGCTTGATTAACCCGATGCTTTTCGAGTCCTATAACTCGATTCGAGGGAATTTGAATCTCTCTCCCTTCATCGCGTTGGAAGAAAAGTTGCTTGGTCACACGTTACCCGCTGAGACCTCTAAAATAACCCGATATTCCTTACTTAAATATCAGTGAATATGTCAGTGTGAGTTATGGTCTCGGAGATGTTATGAAAAATGAGACCTGAGGTCACAAAAAGAATATATTAAGGCCTGAGTATTCGATTTGAGATGCCAATATTTTCCTATCCTCCTCACGTTTTTAATCGAACGATAAAAGGAGGAAAAACTTTGAGTTAACGAAGTTTCGTCGACCTGATTTTCGTTCCATACACTGTTATCCCACAATATATCTAACTATCCTCGAGCCGCTTCCGCGCCATCGTGACGAAACTTTCCACATATGTGTCGATTTTCCAGCCAACTCTTTCAAGAACTCGTTACGCGAATCCTTTTTTCAGTGCCGCGAACATCTTGCCGCACAGACACGCCAGCGCAGAGCACACACATGCTGAAAGGAATGACAATAAAATTGAACTCTAAAAGCCAATCAAGCATTTAACGACATGTGGCAGCCGATGGATAATCCGGCTGCCCTGTGATGGAGGTCTTCAATGGCTCAGGCATTGGATGGCATTATAAAAACTTCTGCTGCTGTAGGAAATAAAAATGAAATTAAAGGAACAAAATCGGTCACAACTTTTCCTACCCATTTCTCATGCTATACGAGTATAAAGCGTGTGGACGTCCTTCTTCCGGTCGTTAGCTCGTTAGTCCTCTTCGTCCTCGATCGCTATTTGTTTCGCAAAGTTTGCCTTACGTGCCACTGCCACTCAGCGATAGCCAATCTACAGGCAAACAAAACTTTTCACCGAATCCTAAAAAGAGCGCGGAGAGAACGAAATTTGTAACCTAAAAACGTGTTGTTGGCGACAAAAGAAAAGTTCGTCCACACGTCATTGTCCGTCAACTTGATGACGCCTGCCAAAAACTGCTAAAAATTAAATAAATTCGTTGAAACTTGCCACAGACAGACAGAATCGAAAAAACTTTCCCTCCTGGCAGGATTTGTTGGGTTTTCTCTCTTTTAATAGCGAAAGAAAAATGGTGTAAATTTTCGCAAAGGGACAGAAAACCAGTTTTAATCACTTAGACTTTTCAGTTTCACAAGAGGATAAAGATTGCTAATATTATATAAATCTCTTTACAGAACATGTAAATATGAAAGATTTTAAAATTCAAAAACTCTGTAGAACATTTTATTTCTCAGTAGAGATCAATATCAGTGAGTTCGGGTAAGAAACCCAAACCGAGTTGTTGACACTTTTTGGTTTCTATTTACCTTCGTTTATTTTCCAATTAGTTTGTGGACTTCGAAGAAAATCTCTCAGACTTCACAATGGTTCGCATATCAGTTGAAATCTCGGTGATGACTCCTCCATCCAGTCGTAAAAGAAGAAGTACAGTCCCGTGTTAGTTATGCTTACGAGATGGAATAACTAAACCTTCCCACTCGCTTCTAACATAATAACCCGACCTTTTATTTCTTCCTAAGTTGCTAAAGTTTTAGGTCGTGTTGAGAATCGCATTTAGGTAACGTTGTAATGTTTTCTCTCTTCCAGTTATCTCTATCTCTTCGATTTGTCTCTTCTCTTCTCTCTTCCATCTGTTCTTCCATTTGATTTCCCTCCACCAGCATTAAAGTTATTAGCAAATCTATACAGATTAAAAGTACAGAACTTTTGGCAGGGCGTTTCTAGTTGACAACAACAACAACAATTTCATCACCGTCGATAACAACAAAATACCGAACAAAACAATATCGTCAAATTGAAGTCGACAAAACTGAAACAAACAAGAAATCAATGAATTCAATACAACGTGCATCGCTGTGCATCACCAACGACGGACGACGACAAATAGACAGATACAAAAAGAGAGGCAGACAGACACACGAACGACTCAATAAACGACAGTGATGTCTGATGTTTCCGTTTCCGTTCCCATTCCATTTGTAATTCGTTATTCAGTGTGCGAAAATTGATTTGATGATTTGATTGCTGAACGAATGCCTAATCTTAGGAGTGATGGCACGAGGAGACAGGAGTGAAAAAGAAGAGGTGGGTGGGGGTGGAGGATGATAGAGCGAAGAATGGCGATGATGCAAGTGAGGTGAAGAGCACACAGCGGAAAATTAGATGCAGAAACGACCTACTTTCGAAGCTTCCTGCAAGGGTTTCTCGACTGTTGTTGGTGACGGGATGGTACTAGGAGAACATCAGTCATGATTTTGTTGTTGTTGTTGTAAGGAATCCTAGAATTCATTTCACATTCTTCCATAATAACGTTATTATCGCTTTTTACCTGAAATTCGTATTAAATTTTTATAATAACTCGTGGAAATTTGTTAAATTTATTTCTGTTTTAAATTGAAAATAAGCTCTACAACAATAAGTAAAAATACACACCTTCATAAGCCAGATCCACGCATGAGCAAAACACACACACACGCACACACACACCTAAAGTTTCCCTAAGCCGTACATGAGAACAACATTAGCTTCTGCGGTTACATGAAAATCTCTTACGTTGAGCTTTTGTGAAATATTTCACTTTCCTTGCAGAGAATAAAACGCACTACCAGAACAACAACAACGACAACAACAACAACAACAACAACAACAATGACTAGTTGTCGTTGGTAACATTTGTAACAATACATCGTGTTCTCGAATCTGCATTTTAATTTAACAGATAAACTTACATAACAGTATTACGCAAAGTGAAATATATTTGCATGCATAGAAATGCAAAACGAAGTGTGCACGCATACATTTACACATTACTACACACACACACACACACACGCACACATACACACGCAGCCACAACCACAAACGACTTTCTCAGCTACACTGACGCTACACAGCAAAGTAAACTTTTGCCCTGAATGTCAGTCATTCAGAATGCAACTAAGAATGTCCTTTTTTCACAAGGCGCTGCTGCCACGCCCCGTTGCCAGCACGACCTCGAACTATTCCACCGCCAACGAAAGCACGCAACACGGACGGACATGCGAACGAATGAAGGGACGGACGTGCGAACGAACGAACGAACGAACGAAGGCATCAAAGTTCCATATCAGCGACATTCAGCGAGCGATGTGCAGCCAGCCAGCTAACAAGCTGAGCAATGAAAATATGAGTTGCATTCATGAGCGTCAGGATGGGGAGTAGGGAGTTCGAGGTTGGGGGTGGGGCTGTGAAGGAAGTAAAAAGGAAACATGAACGTTTGATGTGGCTGAATAAGAATTGAATATTAAACTTGAAAGTGAGTGAGAACTCATAGTTTCGATTTTAAGTTTTACTTCTACGCTTCCCATAAGAAATTTTCAACTATAAGATTCCACATAATGAATGAAATTCAAAATCGAAAATCTGTTTTGGGTCAAGTGTTGTACGCAAGTTAAATAAAAATAATGGATTTTCTTTTAATTAAAATCGATTCCAGTTAACATTTGCAACTTTTACAGCAGAGCCTGCTTTTGCACACCCACGAGCACACAAACAGCTACACAGCATTTTTTACTCATACACATTTATGTATCCTCTCACCCAGAGAGTTCTCAGTGTGTGTTGGAGAGAAATTTTCTACTCGTATGTTTGGCCTACAATAAAAATTGAGCACAGAAACTTCACAATTATAAGAACAGAAACGATAACAGCAACAAGAACGACAACAACAGCAGCAACAACACAACAACAACAACAACAACAACAACAACAACAAAGTCATCAGAAACATTGATTGGCAGGAGCAGCCGCTTTGTTTTGTTTGCTTCCAACATGAAATCCGTGCACAAACTTTCCCAACGTAACGTCCGTTATATTTACTGTAACCGACTTTTTCCCCGTTCCTACTCTGCTCCTCTCTTCCCTTGTCTTGTTTTCCGCGTTGCTATTATTTTTGCCTCATTTCCCGTGCAATCGACTGCCCTTGTTACTGGCAGGTTGATGCACTTGTTGGTTGCTGGTTTCCTTTCATATCTGCATCACTCACAGTGTGTGTGTGTGTGTGTGTGTGTGTGTGTGTGTGTGTGTGTGTGTGTGTGTGTGTGTGTGTGTGTGTGTGTGTGTGTGTGTGTGTGTGTGTGTGTGTGTGTGTGTGTGTGTGTGTGTGTGTGTGTGTGTGTGTGTGTGTGTGTGTGTGTGTGTGTGTGTGTGTGTGTGTGTGTGTGTGTGTGTGTGTGTGTGTGTGTGTGTGTGTGTGTGTGTGTGTGTGTGTGTGTGTTTTTTTTTTTTGTTTTTTTTTTTCTATTTTTTTCGTATGAGGGGAAAGCATCGAAAGCCGGCGTGCGGGACTTTAACCACGCTAAAACCCCTCCCCCTAGTCTGTCAGTCCTCCCGGAACTACCGCTAAGTATTACGTCGGGAGGCAGAAGGAGCTTAACACTCAAGCGTTCGTAATCGTTCAATTGTGTGACATTATCTCACCCTAACGTCCCTGTTCACCCTACGTTAGTCGGTCCAGTTCTGTCCACTAGCCTTGCCATCATCTGACTGTTACGTGCACGCTCCAGACTGCGCTGCTCTCTCATGACTTTCGCGCACATGGACTTCAACACATCCCACGCCTCTGGCGATTTTAACATGCACTCGACGATATTTTGCGCTGTTATTGGTTGTCGCAACGCCGCCTCTGTCATTTCTCGCGTTTGTGCAAGGCCATCACACTCGAAAAATATGTGGTTTGCATCTTCGCAGAGGTTGGGGCACCGCGCGCAAAATTCCTCAGAGTCATGGCCGTACTTGTAGAGATAACTTCGGAAACATCCATGACCGCTGAGCATCTGCGTCATGTAAAAATCTAGTTCCCCATGGCGTCTCTCTATCCATGTCCTGATCTCTGGTATTAGATGATACGTCCACCTGCCTTTATTGCAATGATCCCATCTCTGCTGCCATTTCGACAAAGTGACATCCTTGATGGTCATGGTCTCCTGCTGCGTGAGGCCTCTTCCAACCGCCACTCTCATACGGTGCATTTCGTTTAACTCAGCGATAATCAGATCCGCTGGAGGTATTCCTGCCAAAATCCCTGCTGCCTCTTGTGATATGGTACGGAAACCACAGCACACCCTTAGTGCACATAAACGAAATAGTTGGTTCAGCTTCCGCATATTTCCTTTTTTCTTGGCCGCCTTTGCCCAAACAGGTGCCGCGTACATTACCACGGATTGGACGACTTTTGACAGCAACAGCCTATTTTTTTGGCCTGGTCCATATGTATTTGCCATTATACGGGCAAGTGCAGTATATGTCCGCATCGCCTTACCACACACCGTCTCTACATGCGCTGCAAAGGACAATCTAGCATCCAGAGTGACTCCCAGATATTTGACAGCAGGTTTTGTGCAAATCATGTGCCCATCAATATTGAGCGTCAGGGATTCCATCCTTTTCCTGCTAGTTATTAACAGGGCCTCCGTTTTCTGGCTAGCCAGCTGCAAGCAGTTTGCTTCAAGCCATGTTTTGATGCTGCTTACTACGCTGGTAGCTATCTCCTGGAGCCGGTAAAGTTCCTTGGCTACGATTATCACTGCTACATCATCGGCATAACCAATTATTTTAACGCCACTTGGCACTGATATACGAAGGACTGCATCATACATTAAGTTCCAGAGAAGAGGTCCCAATACTGAACCCTGTGGAACTCCGGCTGTCACTTCATACTGTTTTACTCCCGCATTTGTCGTGTAGAGCAGAGTTCTTTCCGCCAAAAAACTCTTTATTATATTTACTATATACTGCGGTGTTTGCAATCGTTCTATCACTTCGCAAATTCGCTTCCAACTGGCGGAGTTAAAGGCATTCTTTACATCTAACGTGACGACTAGACAGTATTTCTTAGTGCCATGTAACCACCGAGTACCTTCAATAGCGTTTTCGGCTATTTCGACTACCTGATTAAGGGCATCAAGGGTTGAGCGGCCTCTTCGAAATCCATACTGATGATCTGATAATGCTCGGATATCATCTACGTATTGTTGCAAGCGATTTCTAATAATGTACTCCAACACCTTGCCAAGGGCATCGATCATGCAAAGCGGCCGGTAAGAGGCTGGTTCGTTCGCTGGCCTGCCTGGTTTAGGAAGCAGGACCAAACGCTGCACTTTCCAGATTTTTGGGAAAACGCCTTCCCGTAAGCATCTGCTATATAATTGTAGAAACGGCTGAGACTGCATGTTAAACGCTATCTTCAGGACTTCATTTGTAACGCCATCCGGTCCGGGCGCCTTTTTATTCTTAAAGGATGTTATTGCCGAACTGACCTCCTCTCTAGAAAGTTCTGGAGGGAGTCCCTCGTATAGTTCTGACGACGGCAGCGTGCATAATTCGTGTCTCGGGAAGAGCGTGGATATTATATTCAGTATATATTCGGCTGAAGTGGGCGTTTGCCGATTTATACTCTTAACTTTCGCCATGATTTTCCTATAAGCCCCTCCCCAAGGGTCGACCTCTAAATCATTGCACATCTCTTTGAAACAATTCTGCTTGCTATTTCTGATCGCCTTCTTCAGATCTTTGCGCGCCTTGGTATAGATCATTCTATATGTTGTGAGAACGGCCGGACCAATTCCTCGCTGCAGCTTTCTCCGGGCGAATATGCATCTTCTTCTTAATTCAGCGATCTCTTCATTCCACCAATAAACAGGACGGCGCACTAGTCTACTTCCTTTTCTGCACATGGCCGCATCGCAGGCATTGCTTAACCACGAGACAACACGTTTTGCTCCTTCATCAACCGTTAATGATGGCGGAATAGCCGACTGCAGCATTTCCTCGAAGACTTCCTTATCCAATGTCTGGATTCTCCACCCTTTTTGACTTGCATTTTGTATGCAATTGGTTCTCATTTCAGCACGGAGATCCGTCACAATAGCACGGTGGTCGCTATTTGTATAAATATCACTAACCTCCCAATCGATATTTCTCACTAACGAACTACTCGCAAAAGTAAGGTCTATAATTTAGGTTCTACCATTTCGTTCAAATGTGCAACTATGACCATCATTTAGTAACACGACATCCAGGTTCGCAAAAGCATCCAGCAGGATTCGGCCCCTTTCATTAGTGTAAAGGCTTCCCCATTCAACTGCCCACGCATTAAAATCGCCTGCTATTATCGCTGGGTGCGAACTGCGTACATCACTGACCAGGTTGTCAATCACTCCTGTATACTCCGCAAACGTCAGACTCGGCGGGCAGTAGCAACTGTAAATAGTAACCCCTCCTGTCTTTAGGGCGACATAATACATCCTCGAATTTTCATTTATTTCCTGCATTGCATACGGGCCACATAACCAGATTGCAGCTTTCCCTGATTCATCGATAAACCATCCAGGCTGGTTTCTATATTGTTCAGCAATGATGGCGACGTCTACTTTTCGCTCGACAACTGTTTGCCTGAGAAGCTCCTGGGCCGCTTCACAATGATTTAGGTTAACTTGTAATAGCCTCATCTGCGTATAGCGGTTTCAAGCCGACATTTACACTTGCCCATGGGATGGTCGCTTTCTAATTTCTTTTCCGCGCACATAAGGCATGAGGCTGCGTTCTTACAGCCCTTTGCCAGGTGACCTCTTTGTCCACAGTTGTAGCAGCACTTACTTAAGTCAAACTCGCTTTTGCACATTTTAGCGATATGCCCGAATTCCAGGCATTTGTAGCACCGCGGATTATTTTCTGCCCTTCTTATTCTGCACACTGCCCAGCCTATTTTAATTTTGCCTATTTCTAGTAGCTTTTTTGCAGCTCCTATAGGTACACTCACGATGGCAGTTTGCGTATCACCATAAGCTTTACGAATTGACTTGACTTCTACATTTTCTCCCTGTAAATCCTGGCTGACTATAGCATTCAATACCTCCTCTTTCGATGTTATTTCGTCCAAATCGCGGATTAGAATTTGAACTTCATTTCCGTAGGACTTCACCTTTGCCTCTCCTCCCAGGATTTTTTCTACTCCCACCTTAAAACTTTGCACATTTTCGGTAGGATTCCGTTTGAGCTGTAATGCTAATTCGCCTTTCTGTGTTTTCCTGATCTTAGTGACATTTTCTCCTAGTGCAGTGAGGCTCTTGTCTTCCTTCATTTTTTTTAAAATGTCACTATACGAGAGGCTTCCTGCCTTTTCGATGATTAAAACCTCTGACTTCATTAATTTGATGGGCGCGAGCGGTCGGTTTTTTGCCTTTTTCCCTTCCACCACTCTCCATCCCTCATTACTGGACTTCTCCGTGTTTTCAGTGGGTTCATTCCCACCATTTCCACCTACGTTAGGGTTTTCCACTACTTTCGTCTTCTTCGCGGGAGACTGCTTCGATTCCTGTGCCGGGTCTCTGACTCGCTTTGGTGTGCCTTCTTTTATGCGTTTTATGAGCGGCGAGGTTTGCGTTTTTTTATCCAACACCATCTTTTGCTCCTCCACCCCTTTGCAACTCTTTCCAGAAGCGGTTTTAGTGCTGTTCGCTTGCTTCAGTACCTCTAAAGCCGACTTTTCGTATAACCCAACAATGGAGACTACCAGGTCCCTCATAGGCTGATGTATCGAACGTCTACCACCACCCATCATTTCTTCCAACTCAGAAATTTTCTTGCCCAACAGTTCAAAAGAAGTTTCCGGTATCCGCATAGACAGCGTCAACGAACTCGATCGCTTCCTTTCCGCAGGCTTGGCACCTGTCTTCGCCAGTCGGCCAACTCCATATGAATCCGATGCCACCTCCTTTATAGGTTTTACAACCGAGATTCCTCTGCTATCGCCCTCCAATAGCACGTTTGCCACCACATTTGCAGAAATCCCAGGCGGGGATCGCAAAAGCCGGTGTGTGTGTGTGTGTGTATGTACGTGTATGTGTGTGTGTGTGTGTGTGTGTGTGTGTGTGTGTGTGTGTATGTGTGTGTTGGGGGTTCTCCATTACTACCCCTTCTCCTTGCAATAACTGTACATTTTAATAAATTATAAATGTGCTGTCGTGCGTATTTTGTGTTCTCTTCGATGTACTTAAATTGGAAGCGAGAAACTCACGATTGTCGTCTCAACTGGTAAAGGTTTCCTCGATCTCAATTCTCGACTCGACCGGAAAAGCTGCCTCGTCCTCGTTTATAGTCTCGATCTCGACTATACTGGAAAAGGTTGTCTTGGTATCGATTATATCACCGAGATTGACGAATTCTATCTCGTTTCTTGTTCCGGTATCGAAGGCCGTCCGCGAATTCAGGGCAAGAAAAAGATTCCATCCTAATTAACAAAAAGGGCAAGACGATTCAATCCAAATTTTCGTCTTGGCTGGAAAAGTCCTTTCAATGTCGAATATCCCCTCAACTGGTAAAGGAAGCCTCGGTCTAGATTATCGTCTCGACCGATAAAGTCCTCTCCACCTGTATTATCTTGTTGAATTCAAGCAGAAGTTTATGGAATAATTTAAAAAGTTCAATTTTTCAAGAAAACAAACATTGCTTCTGTCAGTGACAAATGACTTCTCTTCATTCATTCGCCATGAAATGACAAATAAGTTCATATCGGGTGCGTAAAAAATCATATCGACAAAACCTCCCCAGCCAAATCGAATCCATCCGTGGTCCACCTGTTCATTATTTATGCTTTCAGCTTAATTTTGGTCCATTAACCGTGATGAGGTCGTTTTTATTATTGCTCTCTACTTTTATTGCTCTCTGCTACTCTCGCTGTGAGGTAAACTACCTCTCTCTCTCTCTCTCTCTCTCTCTCCCTCTCGCCTGCCCTCTCTTTCGCGCTCTCACTCTCTTTTACCACTCAATTTACGTGCAAAATGTCATTTTATGTTGTCATTACTTTTTAATGCTAAATTTAGCGTTCGACCATTTGAAGTTTCACCCAGCTCGCATTCTCAATCACTTCGTTTCCCCGCGCTAGTCTACCAGTGCGTTTCTCTTGGTGCGATATACTGAGAAAAATTATGGGTGCTTCCAGTGGGGGAAGTAAGTAAACAAAGATAAAAACAGCTTTTGTTTGACAGGGAAAGTAATTGAAATTAATGTTGGAAGCAACAGCGATTTTGAAAGCAACTATCAAACTGTGATCTGAACTGATTAACTATTGCTACGGGTGGCGAGATGACAAGAATGGAGGCAAGGATTCATAATCTGAACCAAGTCATTATGTTTTTCATGTCTACGTTTTCTACGAAAACAATTTCCCTCTCAGTTGGTGTGAATTTAGCATCATATTATCTACAATTCAGGATTAAGCATTAGAAAAGACATAATATATAAAAGCTATTTTCTTCAGATTCTTGTTTTGCATTCTTTTTTCTTTTTATCCTAATATAATTTATATTAAGTTCACTTAACATCATCCTTAAGTCTTGCAGAATCTATTCAAAGCCTTCATGGACTTCACTAATTAATTAATTTATTAATTGCCTTCACTAATGGAAATAGCGAGGATTAAATTTTGCTTAGCTTTGAATTTTCTTCACATATGAAATATAGTAATTTTAATTAATACCATCAGCTTTGCGGATGCCCTTGTAATCCTTTCGTAACTCAAGCAAAACTCGCAGGAATCTTACTTCTTTCTCCTTCTCCCGCTCTCGCCTCATTTCTCTCTCTCTCTCTCTCTCTCTCTCTCTCTCTCTCTCTCCCTCTTCTCTCTCTGTCTCTCTCTCTCTCTTTCTCTCTTTCTCTCTTTCTCTCCACCACCCTATGTGAGTATCTCGAGTAAATATACATTTTCCTGTAATTTCCACTTGTTATGGTGGAAAGAAATATATAACAAGAGGAACAATGAAAACATTTTCACTTTGAAGAACTTTGTTTGATTTAATACATCCCGCAAAATCATTATACTCATCACTTTGTTAACAACATAATTAATTCAGAGATTCTGAGAAAAAATGTAAAAAGTATGAAAGTTCTTCTCCGCAAAAATCATTTAGTTTCGGACGTTTCCCTCCATTTCTTCTCTCTATCGCAGCAAACGACATTACTAAGAAACTGGGAAGGACGTCATTAACCTCGTAGGGTATCACATCCCTCGTTACCTACTTGTTTAGATCATCAGTATGATGGGTCAGTACATTTTGGACAGCTGCATGAACTCTACCACCTCACAGACTCCATGGATAAGAAGGATATCTTTGCCCTTGGCAGGTAGAAACGGCTTCTTAAACGTGATAGGATTAGATACGAAAGAGTTTTTTTATCTTTTAATTGTGAAGAAAATCAGGAAGTCGTCTTTCTTCATGGTCGTCTTTCTTCTTTTTTGCTGAATCTTTTTACAGCCCTTTGACTAAGGTACATTCAATTAAATAACAAAAACAACGAGAAAAACTTAAAACAAGTAAAAGTATTGTCTTCGGCCGGGCCGAAATCTAAATACCCTACACCCGACTAATTGAAAAATTATAATTTTGCACTTAACAACTTTTGTATAAATAGGCGGACCACGCCCATTTTGGGTAAATATTTTTGTAATGCCACCAGATATTGCTGGATAGAATCACGTATTAATATTTTGAACCGTTTATGGGATATTGACAACTATTGTATGAGTATGCGGACCACGCCCATTTGCGGTACAAAAATTGGTAATACTTGTAGATACCTCGTGATGAAATTACGTTTTAATTTTTATACCGTTTACTGATATTGACATCCTTTGTATGAGTGGGCGTGGCACACTCATTTCTGGCAAGATTATTTATAATGCTTCCCTATACATCGTGATAAAATTACATCCCATCATATCTTATACCGTTCATGAGACATTGACAACATTCTTATGAGTGGGCCTGGCGGGCCCATTTTTTGCAAACATTTTAATAATGGCGCTATATGTTCCGAAATAAAATTGTACCTCAATACCTAGCACGGTTTTTGAGATATTTATATTATAAAACTTTTTAAACCGAGGTGCCTTTACATGCCGTATGTAAAGTAGGCGTGGTTGTTAACCTATCTTGCCCATTGTCAATCCCAAACTGCCCTACATAACAAAGAATATTTGTGCCAAATTTAATTGCGATATCTGTTTTCGTTCTTCCGTAATTGTGATTTCAACAGACGGACAGACAGACAGACAGACAGACGCTATGAAAATAGACTAAGAGCCCAGAAGCCAGGGTAGATTCCGTACCTTTTGCATCTAGTAGTCTTTGGCTATACGGCGAGTTGAACAGGCGACGGCTTTCGTAAAAAACGAAGGAGAGAGTCAAACTTTAAAACTCACCTTTTTTAACTTATCAATGTCAGCATATTTTTTAACTAACTTGAAGCAAGCTAGGTGGGATTTATCTGTTTTAACATGTTTCTCAATGTAGTAGATCAGGTCTTCAGCAGAGACAGATGACTTGAAATACGAGTTGTGTATCCACTTTTTCCTCCCCACAACATCAAGTTGAACAGAATCATTTTGTCCATGCATACCTTGTGCAGGCTTTTTTGTATTGCCTTTTCTTTTTCAGAGTCACCCATTGAGCACCCATACTGCATATACTATATTAAATAGCAATAAGTACCTCAGCTTGAAAGTGCTTAACTCAGCACGTTGTTGTCACTAATTACTCGTTAAGGGTGGTAAATCAATAAATAAATCACACGATTTATGAGATACTCACATTACAACATTTTTTAAAACGGGGTTATTTACGTTCCGTATGTAAATTGGGCGTGGTTGTTAACCACTTTCACCCATTTCGCCCAATCCCAAACAGCCTACAATGGCAGAGAATATTCGTTGCAAATTTCATGATGATACCTCTATACGTTCTCCTGTAATCGTGATTTCCACAGACATACAGACAGATGGACGGACATGGCTAAATCGATTTCAGGATGTGATTCTGGGCCAGTTCTAGTTCAGACTATCATTCTACGACTAAGAACTTCTGCTTGGAACGCTTGATTTTCTGTAGTTTTCAACTACATCACATCTAGGAACACCACATCTTATATCTTCTTTAGGCTTTTATACTTCTTAGGGAAGAAGGTAAGGCAAGGAAGAAATAGGTTTTGTGTTTCATAGTTGCATGTAAATGCCTACATTTTAAGTGTTTTTTATTTTTTTTAGTATTTTTTCGAGGCATTACAATTGCAGCAACTCATTTAGCTGAAATTACTGTATCTATTTTACTCACCATTTGGGACCTCAATTAGCCAGCCTGGTATGCAATCAACCACCCATCCGGCGTTAAAATTAAATTTGGACAATTTTATTGTTTGCAATTTAATCCCGTCCTGAGATCTTAAACAATCGTAAACTTTTATATGACTAGAAATGTGCTATCGTTCAGGAATAACAGGAAATTATGGATAATTCCTGTTGGATGCGATGAATGGTGGAAGTGATTCTTTCAGCGAGCAATAAAGCATTCAAAATCGAAAAAACTTTAGCTCAGAGTAGATAAATTTATTAAAAAACTTATAATTTATAATAAGTTTGTGGTACGACTTTATAGAATCATGTCTGATTTGAAAACTGTATTGATAAACATCAACTCAAGACTTACAACGTATACTTATGTACACAATATCAATTATGACGGTCATGGCGCCCACAAGGGGTAGGGGGTTGACAGGGCTCCAGCCTAGTGAACCGTGAGTAGGAACGGCCCGGCGTTTGTGGGTGAATTTGAACAACATTTCAAAATGTCCATAGTTTTCCCAGTATTGGACTTTATTATTAAAGATTTAAAGATTCAATTTGATGCAGTAGATACCACATGTGAATTATTCTCACCGATTTTTAATTCCAAAACCTTAAAGATGATCAGTTTTCGGAAATGGAAGAAGACCGATTAGGCTTTTAAACGATAATTACGAAAAAAAAAAAACTGCAAGGTATATTTGCGAATATCTGCCTATCTATTAAATTGTTTTGTACAATACCAGTTACTGTTTCTTCAGCAGAAAGATCTTTCAGCAGATTGGAAAATTCATTGAAAATATATCAAAGGAGCACAACTGGACAAGAACGACTAAATCATGTAGCCATTTTGTGTACAGAAAATGTTATAGCAAAGCAAGTTGATTTTACAAATGTCATTGAAAAATTTGCTACTACAAAATCCAGAAAATATACTTTAAGTTAATTTATTATATTATTGCGTTAATTTATCCTACATTCTTTATTATGAGCCTATTAATAGAGCGTTAGTTATCTTATTTATAAGAAATATTTATAAAAACGATTCCATTGTTTTCTGTATGGCTAAAAATGTATTTGTAGTATAAGTGTATTAAAACCACTTTATTGTTAGTCTGTAAGAAAAAATTCTTTCATAGACGTAAATAAAATACAACCCAATACAATAAGAAAAAATTGAAGTTGAGCCTTGCGGTAGATTGGGGGGCCCGCAAAAGATCCTGGCTTAGCGGCCCGCTTTAGGATGTGGGGGCCACGATGACGGTGCAACAAAATCCCTTGTGGTGTTAGAGATCCATTCGGAGAACAATGCAACGTTTATATAGGCTGATGGATTTCTTATTTTATCGCCACAGGGCATTCCAGTAAAGGAAATAATCCCCACCAACTCGACGCCCTCGGGTGTTTTGTGTATCAGTGGACCGCCGGAATCGCCATAGCACGTACCGATTGGGTCGTCTGCGCAGATGTTATGTGTCTTAAATGGTGTTGAATGCGCGTAGTAATCCCAGCACCGTTCGTTGCTTACGAAGTTCACATCGAAAGCACGCAGGTTGGTGGGATATGCACCAAATTCCATCCTGCCCCATCCGTAAAGCTTTCCTGGAGTAATATGTTCATATTTTTCGGTAGCCAATGCAATACACTTGACGCGAGCAGATTTTTCTACATCGAAAGGTGGGTCGATGTAAAGCAGCCCCAAGTCCACCGAATCTACATCCCCGCTGGCATAAACATCATGGAGAACACGTTGTTTCGAACTTCGAATCTGCCGGAACTGAACTTCGGGATCTGTGGTTCCGTTTAATGCGTGCATGCCGGCAAAAACGCCGAAGCGGTCCCAAGGTTTCAAGCAATGAGCCGCGCTTAAAACCCAATTGGGAGATATAATGACACCGGCACAAAATTGTTTGTCTTCCCTGAGTTGCACGATATAGGGTGCCTCACCCACCTCAGCCTCTTGACCGCCAATAATGCGACCTAAGTTTAGGCTACTGCAATTGACAGCAGCCCACAAAACCAAAGCCAGGATTATAAACGATTTCATATCGTAGTACAGGAAAGCTAAGTAACACTGATTGATTGTTGGTCAGTTAGAGAGCCTTTTATACTCTTTCGTACCATGAAAGAGCATAAATAAGGAAATAAATTTCATACCACTTTCCATATCAGTTAAGAAGGTTTTCCTTATCAGTACCCAAAATAGTACAATTTTGCACACGGCCCTCCTCAAGCTTAACTTGCCATAGTTGGATTGATGTCATAAAATATGTATAGCGTATAACTCGTCAAATAAAAACGTCTGAAGGAACGTTTGCTCCAGAAGCTTTAGATTCTTAGAGCTTAAGTAAGAATTGTTATCTTAAACAACACCAATAAACCAATTTATCAGATCAATAAAACGTCGGAATTATAAAAGACACGCGCAAAAATTTGCAAATAGCAAAATAAGTAAAAGTGTTGTCCTTGGCCAGGTCGAAGTCTAAATACTATTGTACATCCAAGTAGCTAAAAAAAATAATAATTGCCATTTAACTTTTATAAAAGTAGGCGGCCACGTCCATTTTCGGCAAACGTTTTGGTAATATTCCTATATACTCTAGGACAAAATCACATATCAATATTTAGCACCGTCTATGAGATATTGACAACTTTTTTATAAGGGGGCGGGCCACGCCCATTTTTGTCATACAGATTGGTAGTGCCTCTAGATACCTGGTGATAAAATTTCATCTTAATATCAAGAGTGGAACGAAATAATTCTTTGGTTTATTTATTTAATTTACCAGGCACAGCCCTCGCAGATCATATTAGTTCATATTAGTTTCAAAATTACATACAGAATACAGAAGCAGTAGAAGATCTGGAGAGTCAATTTTATTGTCGTAGATATCTATTATGAATAAAACGCCTTGAGCCTTTCTTCTGGTATCCTGTGACGACCCAAATTTTTCCAAACTAAAATTTGGCGCACATCAAAGAAAACAATTACCATCAAACTAACACACGACTTGCAACAACAAAAGGGAAAAAAGTACACAAAAGACGAACTCTCTCTGCTGACACCTGTCACTTTCATACGTCAAGGGAAAATACACAGGGCATAAATACTGGGAACAGTCCACGAGTAGCAAAGATCCCCAACACCAGCATGCAACAAACTGAGCGGGAAGACCGTTGACAACGCGTATGAATACCGGCGAGTAGAGCCGTCAGAGTGAGAAATCGAATCACGGTGTGTAGTGATAGCTCGATTCGTACACTACGCAACATAAGAGGTACAGTGAATATATAAGATCAGCGCTTTGCACAGCTTATGTACTACAAAAAAAATAACGTATGAACGGTGACGGCAGTGAAGTTCACTGACCGAATAATTCGATAACCCTGAAAAAGGGGTTTTTAAAATATTTATTTATACAAGATTAACAGCCCTATTTTGTATCTTACGATGAGCCCCGTTGAGCTCGCTGGTCTTTACGTCTTTTCCGTACTAGTCAGCTGCTATGGAAAAGTTGTGTATTTGGTGTACACAAAGTCGACATTCACACGTCCCTTTCTTTCTTATGATTATATGCATGCGATGAATTTGTTCTTATACCTGTTTTCTTCTTTTGCCTTGAACAACTTTTGTTTACCAAAGCCAGCCGGTAGGCAGTGTGTTTAAAGAGGGGCAACAAATCGCAAATCGATGCTTAGAGCATTTGTTGAATACAGTGAACTCTCCCTAACTTGAACACCCTTTAACTTGAACTATCCAATAACTTGAACACCAGTTTTGGTCCATTGCGTATTCTGTAACTTGAACAAAAATATTTTCATGACTCTGTAACTTGACTCTTCTTTATAACAGATCGGTTTATTCATTTAGAAACATGTCCATACAGGCTACAGTAATAAAAATTAAATATGAATAATTTAAACCGTTATTTCCGTTGCCTATGCTGTCGCAAAAATTATGTTGTATGTTGTTTTTATTCTGTGTCAGTAGTCAATCAGTTTCACAAGTAAGTGCGTCCGTTAATTTAAATTTTTACAAGTGAAATGGGTCTCACCATAGGGCAGAAACTAACATTGTTTGAATTTTGGAAAATAAACAACGGCGTGAGTGTGACATCTTGTGTAAAAGAGTATGGAGTTGCTAAATCCACTATATGCAACATAATGCGCAATAAAGAGCAGATCATTGGAAGAGCCTCACAAACATTTTCTGGTCTTGGAAAAATGTACAAAATAAGAAGTGGTGAAAACCCAAAAATAGACGTTATTGTACCCCTGGTTTTTACAACAACGTAAACGAAATTTACCCATCAATGGAATTGAAATAAATCTTGTTTATTTTGGGAAGTAGTGTTCTTCTGACTTTATTTTAGTATATATCTTAACTTTTAATATATACCCTATAACTTGAACAAATCGATAACTGGAAAAGTCTTGGCAATTTTGTGTTCACGTTAAGGCGAGTTCACTGTAATAATAAAAATTTTTTCTTTTGTGCTGTATTTTTATAAAGTGAAAATAAAAATGATCTTCGAGTTATTAATGAGTAGCTCAGACGAGGAAAATTAATGCACAAACATTTCAGACAGAATACGCAAACCAGCAATGAGAAGCAGTGCATGCATTTTAGATATCACTTCTCTTCGGGTGTAGGGTATAAAAAAAGTAGGAGTAAAAGTAGGGTAAATTGATTCTGTGTGTTCAACCGATAATATTCTCAATTAACTGCCGTGTTTTCACTCTAGATGCACAAGGGGAATTCTTAAAGGTAAAACTGTGATGCCCGTTTTCTGCTATCAGTTTGGTTAACTAAGTGGATAGTAAATTAGATGACCGATTGGTTATTTGATATGGTTACTTGGTTGTTGAATGGCCGCTTCGTTAACTCGATGGATGATCTCTGGTTTCGATTGGCGGAATTTTCGCTGAGTGTTGAGCACGATGGATGATTGATGGACGGGCGATCTGGATTTTAGGGAGATTATTGGTTGATTTAGTGTTTAGTTGTTTATTGTTTGTTTAGTTATTTCGTTAAATGATGGGTGTATTCATAGCTCGAATGGTTGGTGGTTATGCTTGATTTGATGTTTTCAGGGGATTGTAGTTATTTTGCGAGGAATGTTTTATAGTGCGATGAAGTTCTATAATTTCGGATGATTCATGCTTCTCATGACCGTGTGTAAGCGTGAGTTCCAGTAATACGACCCCGAGTATCTAGAAAAAATCATAACTTCGACGTCCGTAAGATTTTATTAAATGTTTCCCCACAATACCGTCCCCTGACCTTTCCCACCCTTTTTCACGTACTTCACGTAATACTTAAATTTATCACTTCGTTTCGTTCTTTTCCTCTTTTGTGAAATAATTAAATTAATTTATAGCATGCTCGTCGTCTACGTCAGCTGACAACCCTCAGCCTGTAAGCCTCTTTCGACGGGTATCTTTCAATTATTATGCTTTCCACAGAAGTCGCACAATCATTTTAGTCAACTTCTCCTTCTACAGTCCTACCGTTCTCCCCTCCTTCTCTCCCACCGCATTTACGGATAATGAAAGCTTAATAAGTAAAGTTTTTGACGCACGCTGTGATCTCGGTTGGCCGCAAGGACAGCATAACCCGGATTAGCAGCTGTTGCTGGGAGCGAACCCGAGTTTAATTATTTCACCAAATTGAAGAACAAGTTAAACAATTTAATGCGCTTCCAAATGTATGCAACTATGGCTACATCAGTTTCAATAAGGATTCGGGGATTTCGTTGAGGTCCTTCTCGGGGTGGAATTCGGAGCCAAGCAAAACACTTAAAGCTTGGGGAAAACTAAAACTTTAAAGGTCGTGAAAAAAGCCTAAGATTTCAAATGGGATTCAATAACAGGTCAAAGGGCTTCTAAAATAAATAATTGGCTTCAGGAAAGTTTAAGACTTTAATGAGGAATGAAAGATTCTAGAGAAGGTTTCGGGTCTTCCGAAAGTGTTAAAAAGATTTCTAAAAAAGTCTTCAGAAACTTCTGCGAGAGTTCAGAGTCATCAATGGGGATGAAAGACTCCAGAAAAAGACTTCGAGGGTTCTGAAAGAATTAAAGAACTTCAAAAATATGACTTAGCTTCCGAGAGAATTAAGGGACCTCAAGTACTTCAAATGCTTAATCAACGATTTAGAGATTTAAAAAGGTATTTATATGGTCTGAGTGGATTTATGGTATTCGAAACGAATTGAAGAACTTCAGAGCATGCTTTAAAATCCTCATAAAGTATTAACCATCCTACTAAGCAAAAAGCTTTGCATTTCCAAAAGTCGTTTTAAGAAGCGTTAAACAAGTTAGAAAAGATTAACTTAAAGTAGAAAGAACAATTAGGACATAATTGTGATAACACATAGGAATCAAAAACCTCAAGCAATTAAATTGAAATTGACATTTTCGAGTTCGAGAGGCTTTCAATGCCTTTTCTGGATTCAGTGCAGGATTCCGAAAACCAGAGAGCTTTAACTGCCAGATGTACTCAAAACTGAAACAGAAGGGTGTTAAAAGATAAACACAAAACTGACAAGAGTCACAGGAGCCCATTTGTAAATGGAACAATGAAAGCTTTTTCATGTTCCATTATGTTAAGCAAATAAAAGAACCACAAAGAAGGCGAACAAGAGGGAGAAGAGAAGCTACTTTAAGTCAAGAGCAGACTGGGGGCATTTAATTGCTGCACTTTCTGTGACTTTTGCAAACACTGATCCTTTTTAAACTAGCTAACTACCAGTTCTACTACTCTTTCGACTACTCTCCCTACGGCGCCGGCTAGAAAAGTCCTTTGTGAACTTCTGGTCAGCCTCATCACTTCTGCTAATGGCTGTAAATTGGATTGCTGACAGCAACAGGTTACAATATCGACGAGCTGCTGTAGCGTAGCTGAGGGAGCCGGAATAAGTGGCCCGTCTCGGGTGGCTCTTTCTCGTGGGTCACATATTTGGGGGCGCCACGAGCCCTGGGTACGCCTCTGTCGAGATGTTTCTGTACGCGCAGAACGTTTTATTGAAAGTGGAAAGACAACAAAGCAAAGTTGGAGTTGAAGTTGAGTCTAAAGTTGTATCGAGTGCCAAGACTTTGCTTTGAATGCACATAAAACTTAAAGTATTGCTAGCCAGCTGGTCGAGAGTGCGCCCAGTTGATTCAAAAGGAAGGACTGGTAATCCAACAGCAATAAAAATGTAAACGTAAAGAGTAGGTAGTAACAAAAAAGTAGCAAAAGAAGAGTAGTAACAAAAAAGTAGCAAAAGAATGATAATAATATAGATAATCAAAGCAACGGGTGCAAGTACTGAATAGTAGTAGATAAAAAGCAAGAAAAACACTTTATAAATTGAGAGGAACAGTAAGAGGGAACGAAAAAAACAGTATTTCACAAAAGCAAAAGTAGTAGAAAAAATAAAAGGTAGTAGACCAAATAAAAAGTAGTAGACAAAGTAAAAAGTAGTATTGTAGTTAAGCAGAGATAATGTTGCACAAAGCCCCACATAATGTGGTAAAATAAACTGCAGGACAACTAAAATTCATTACTTTTTTCCGTTTTGGTGGCGGCCGTCTGCTTGAGAAATTAAAATTATATTTTTACTCGCCGCATTGTTGCTCCAATTTTAAAAAGCAGTAGAAAAAACACAAAACGACGAAATAAATGTGAATTCAGTATTCATCAAATTAATTAAAGCTCTTTTGTTTTTTTTTTACTCTTTACCACGATTGTGATTTATATTCAAACTAAAAATACTCGTACTCGTATAACCAGAAGTAGCAAAAAACCGCAGTAAAAAAGGTGTGAGCTACAAAAATTAATATAAAAGAGGAGATTAAAATCATGATTAATTATAGTTTTCGTTTAATTGCAATAGTCAGCTAAACCGGTTGTTGACCGAAATAGTAGGTCACATGAAGTCCCAACATTAAAAAATTAATTTTTAGTAAACACTATAAATTTTGATTTAAATCTATTTTGATGTAAATGCTCCTCAAGCACTATTTAAGCACTACGTATTGTGTATTGACTGCAGCAACAATTATAACCGCTACAAAAAACGACTGCAGCAAGCACATCTGCAACAGAAAACCCACAACCATCGGCGACAGATGTACCATCAACTGACACATTTAGCGTATGCAAATCCAGATTGTGTGTCATATGCACACACAGGTGTGGGTGTGTCTGTGTATGTGGGTTTTTGCGTGCAGGAGAATATCCTGTGACGCCAGAACCTGCTGCTAAAACAATTTTTTCACCATTTTCCCCCATTTTAAACGCATATTTATATAGCTTTGCTTCGCAACACTTGCCGGAGTATGTAGAATGCGAAAAGTTCCCTTTCCCTTCCGCTCTCTCTGTCAACCCTTCCATCAGTAGCCAATCATGGAAAAAGAGATTGATCTCTTAAGGGCTACTGCAAGATTCTGATATAAAAAAAAAAAAAAAAAAAAAAAAAATTATACATACAAAAAGCATCTGAGAAGCTTTGACTCTTATTTGAAGAATGCAATACATTTTTTAATCTTTTGAAACAGTGTAAAATGCAGTGAAGACTCTTGAAGTCTTCTCTAATTTGAGAACTTAATGAGAGGCTACATTTTGGAAATTCATATTTAAAGAAATATTAAATGCGTTATTAAATGCTGTGAAGTCTCGTTTAAGTCTATTGAAGTCTTTACTATTATACTTTGACAACAAAATGTAAGGCTGTCTTTCAGAAATCTTTAAAGAATTCTAAAATGCATTGTTTTTTTTTTTTTTTGTTTTTTTTTTTCTATATCAAAGTTCAGGAGCTGCTAAGCTTTCAAGCTTTTTGTGCTGATAGCACGAGCTAGAAGAAAGGTTGATAGAGGGAGGGTAGTGGAAAGTGCCCTTTTTTTAATACAATTTACATTTTGTATAACAATTTCTTAGTTCTTATTTTTTTTTAGAACTATTATCGCTTGGCTAGGCCTTAAGTACGCTGAAAACAACACAATTAACATCCATGCCCAGGCGGGATTCCAACCCGCATCCCGGAGCTCGCAGCGAGGTTATCACCCACTGCGCCACCGAGGACGGCAGGTTGTAAAACGCAGTGAAGTCGTTGAAGTCTCTTTGAAGTCTTTTTGAAGCCTTTATTAATTTGGCAACTTAAGTTGCCTACAAATCTATGAGGAATTAGAAAATGCAGTGAAGTCTCGTCGAAGTTCCTTTGAAGTCTTTACTAATTTGATAACTGCATAAAATTTTATCTGTTTTTTATCTTTTAGTGAAAAATCCACAAAAAAATTTAATTCGAAGAGCTATGAAATAATCATTCATTAAAAATGCATGATATTATTTCACAATTCCATGGAGTTGCAAAAAGGATTGCGATGAATGCTTTAAACTCGCTCGACTATAATCCCGAATAATTTTAGCTCCATCATAGTGAAAACCATGAACCAGAAGAAAAAAAGGAAATAAATAATTATTTGATATAAAAGGGAATTTTTCCCTTTCAAATTGATGCCGAAAGTGCAGCCGCTCCTTCAAATTTAGGCCAAGCCAGGCCATCATACAGACCTTTTTGATGTGCTTCATTAAATTCAGGTTTTATATTGAAAGCTGGAATCGTGTTTTTCCCCATTCCATTTTTTAAAGCATGCATTTTTCCGGCAACGCTCTGCTGAAAACGTAAGGTTGTGTGCGGTCGGTCGGTCAGCTTCGTGGAAAGTGCGGCGCCACTGCATCCGTTTCCGCCGCTGCTGCATACACTTGACGGAGAAAATTTTATTTAATTTACTTACATGCATACCGACAACGGGAAGGGGAAAAATCCACTAAAATAATGCTGCCTCTCCAAGTTGCTCCCTTTTTTAATGAATAAACTTCACTTTTTATACTTTTGCCTAATGACAGCATAAATTCTTGCCAGGATTTTTTCAACGCTCGCTGTTGTTGTTGTTGGTTTTTTTTTTTGCTGCTGCTGCTGCTTTTGTTGTTGTTGTTGTCGCTTCTGTGTTTCTGTTTGCTGCAAAATTTCAACAGCTGCTTCTTAATTTGTTCGAAAAAGTAGAACTTTTCGTGGGAGTTTTTCCTTTACACTTTGATTTCAGTTACAAAAGTGGATTACTGCAGTTATTATACATTTCTTTTATAAATCTCATATCTGGGAATTGCAGGATTTTATTCCTAAAATCTGAAATTTTTAAAACTTCATCATTTTACAAAGGCTTCATCTCAGAGTTGATGAGGAGCTCCATACATTCCCTTTTTTTCCATACATTATGTTTATTTGGACTTATAAAATATTTTCTTTTAAATGTGGAAATATCTAAAAACAAAAAATAAACATAAAACAAATCTTCGAAACCGTCGAACAAGGAAAGGTTATGCGTTGAAAACTCGAAAATTTTCGCAGAAGTGACCCTTGCTGCTTACGCTCTCTTCTGGTTGCTTTGTTTCTCCTTCCGTCTTTTTTTTTCTCCTTTTTATGTTTGACAAGAAAGCCAAATTGACTCGTTACCGCTAAGCGCTCATAATCACAGCTTTTATAGCGGTTGCGTGCTTAATAAAAAACTATATTAAAAAACTACAACAGCTTAACATTTCGAAGAATACCATCTTGTGAAGAATGATGATATTCTTCTCTACGAAATGAGTTTTCTGAAGAAACTAGAAATAATAGAAAAAGTTAACAGCGAGTTTGAACACAAATTCGTTGGAATTGCTTCATTTTTGTCTGGTTTAACTAGTTTCTGTTGCAGCTTAAAACTTCTACTAAGAAGAAAAGCGCGCCTACATTTTCACTTCGCCCCGTAATGGAAACTTTAAAATACTGCACTTCGCTTACTAAGAATTTCATCCTCAGCTGTCTCTTTTTGTCCTTCTCCCCGCTACCCTCCTGCTCCCCCTCTCCACCTCCTCCTCCTCATCCCCTTATCATCCAACACAAGTCATCAGCTTTGTTTAAAGTGTCCGTTGTTCCTCAGGTGTCTGCGGCCCCGTGTCTGAACAGCCTGGAGAAACTAAACCCAAACTCATCTCCAGTCATCACTTTGCCGTGATTGCTGTTGTAACTTTTTGTCTCTCAGCGTCTTCTTCTGCCCCACCTTCGCCTTCTTCTTCCTCTCGCTTTTCTTCATTTCGTTTTGCCGCACTTTATGTGCGCTTCTTCTGGCAAGTACTTCTGCAAGTCCTGTTTTTGCTGAACTTCCGTTTCCGTCAGTTTAGTACACACAACTTTCTTCCATTAAAAATACGCAGCAGCAACTTTTAAAAGCGAGGTTCTCGAGTGCTACGCATAGAGAAGGCAACACAAACGGAAGCAGTTTACTTCTTTATTATTTTTTTCAGATGCGAAAGGTCACACGTACACTGAAAAAATGTTGCCATATCGTTAACTCTGGGGGAAAAATAAAAAATTAAAAAAATTCAGTCTACAATTGGCAATCGTTGCCTTGACGGACAAGATTGTCAATACAACGTACATTTTTATTTTTCAGAATAGCCTTCTTGCATTACTTCGTCACGGTAACGCAATTTTGTTTTTTCAGCTTTACTCATTCTATCGTCATTTTGAAGAACCAAAAAGTATTTACCTTGACAACTGTAATTGCCAGCTCGAAACGCCTACTACTTTGACAACAACTTCTTCAGTACGACAAGGACAGAGTATTTGATATGACGTAATTGCTAGTTCGGTGTAGATTGATAAACATTTTGCGTCATCATCATGTTAGTTTTTTTCAAATCCTTATATTTGGGAATCCTTCTGTTGATTTGTTTGCAAGGACGTGGAACTTTAAAAGCAGTGAATCAATCAGTGCGCCAACTGTGTCTTCCTGTTAAGCTTTGCTACAAATCTGACTATGGAAAACTTTTTAAAACTTTGAATTTTGCTCGCATTTCTTGCCATTCACGTTCCTCCAGTTTACAGCTTTCACAACTATGTATGTAGTAAATGAACACATGTATGTAAGACTGTCTAGCGTTAATTCCGAGGAAGTTGCGTCTAATTCCCTCAAATTTAATTAAAATAGTAAATATTTAATTTTTCTGGGAAAGGAGCTTAAAATCAAAACTACGAAAATATAGAAATCACATAAATTGGAAAACTCAAGATGCGTTAAAATAAAAGGTTTTTTTAATTAGTTTCATTACAAAATATTATTCTCTCTCCAGCTTAGATAGAATAAAAGTTATTTCTGTACCTAAGATAAAAAAATCGTAGTTGATTTGTGCTTTTACATGCATTGAATAAAGTACGTTATCTAACTTTATGTACCGCCGTAGAGGAAACACTTAAAAACTGAACTTGTTTCGCACGTAGAATAGTTTGAAAAGTTTGAAATGAAGTTTATAACTCTTGTTTTTTGTATAAAGTAGAAACAGTTTCGGTAGATTAATTATACTGCTGTAAAATCGATATATAAAATAAATCCGAAAAGTTGCAAAGATGTAATATGTTGTTTTTAATTAACTAGGTGTGACTTATATGCTGATATGTCGTAATTCATCTAGTGCTTCTCAATCCGTACCCTAACTTCGCGAAAACTTCATTCCACTGCTTCCGATAATGGCCACTGACCGCATTCGTGCGCATTGCAGTGCCTCACAAACTCACGATAACTCACTAGCGCATCCCAGTGCACTCCAGTGCCTCATAAAACCACATCGGCTCTGCCAAACGTTGCTTTTTCTTACAAAGAAAATGCATATTCTTCTTGTAATAAACAGTAGTTTCCATTTCCTTTTACTGTCTAATTAGCAGGGATTCCATAAAACGTCAAAAATCAACCATCACTTCTTCATCCTTTCTCTGCTCTCACGTCTATTCTCTCAACAAGTCTTTAATTTATTCATTCCAAGCAGCACGGCAGCTTTTCAGATCAAAATTTTAGCATTTCTCTTTTATCGTTAATTTGTTCCGACCCTCTCAGACGAAATTAGCTTTCCTCACTTTTATTTCCAAGGCAGAGATGACTTTTCTTCCTTTTCCATCCATCTAAATGTCAGCGAAAGACATTTACATGATAATGATAATTATACGTCTTGTTCTACCAGCGTCCTTTCTTTCGTCTCTGCTTTTCCTTCTTCGTCTCTTTTGCTAGATAATTTGAGTAATTTTCGTCTCAGATAAAACGTCAGCTCTGCTTGCATAAATAATTTGGCTTTGAATTCAGGCAGTGAAATCACAGTAAAAAAATTGTTTTTTGTTGATTTTTGCACTTCACTGTAATTAAAGTGAAAGCAAACAATTGATGTTTGAAATCTCTGAAAGATAATTTATTGGAGAAATTCTATCTGTATTAACATTTTAGAAATAAGCTAACTAAAAGCGAGACCCTGCAATAATTTGTGAGTCAAGCAACATCTTATAGAATCGAAAACTCTGAAAAAGAATTAATTTTTCCTTTAACAAAACTTAACAGTATCCTTTCTGCTCCTTCGCAGATATCCGATGATGATCGAATGAGCTTAACTACAGCAGTCTCCGACGAAGATGACGGCGAGAGTGTCATGGCGTCACCGTACAAAGCCAAGGCAGCCGGAACATCGGCATCCTCATTTAATTGCACTGGAGCGGTACGCAAAGCTGGGTGAGTATCCCGAACATGTCGTTGGGGAAACACCTCCGCAGTTTTTCTAAAAAAATCCCCAGACATAATTCCGTAATCCGTTTGTGACTCTTGAATCCCATGAACGCAAAGTAAATCAATTTGTTACGAAAGAGTGATTTTTCCATCCGACATTTCCTTACCGTCTGTCTACTTAGCTTACCGTTACTGAGTTGAATTCTTCTTCCTTTTGCTTCCTGAACAGTCTGCCATCCATAACCAACACCATCAGTCAACATTGAAATCGCTCTATCACTCATCTTCCCTTTAAAAACTCAACTTCCCGTGTCCTTCTACGTAGAACTTTTCCAATTTACACCCAGCTTCCCCTTCCCACCTCTCTTCCCCGCGTCAACTTCTCCAACCAATACACAGATTTTGCCGCAACGGTTAATATTTTCCACTATCTACCGTTTTGCAGTTTCCTGTCGGTGAAGAAATGGCTGCTCCGCAAAAAGCATCAAATCGAATTGGCACGCAAACGTGGCTGGAAAGGTTACTGGGTCTGCCTGAAGGGTACTACGCTTCTATTCTATCCGTGCGACTCGCGCGAGGGGCGGAGCGTCGAGGCGGCGCCGAAGCATTTAATTATCGTTGACGGAGCGATTATGCAACCGATTCCAGAGCACCCGAAGCGCGAGTACATATTCTGCTTGAGTACCGCCTTCGGCGATGCGTACCTCTTCCAGGCTCCCTGTCAGGTGAGTTTTAATCGAAACACGCAGTGAGGGAAAATGTCACGGATACGCAGCGAGTATGCGAAATCCGCTTACAGTGTTGACGCACTGAAAGATGCGGCAACGATGGCGGATTGTCAAAGTTTGCAATTTGAAAAACAAATATAAAACAGAAATAAGTCTACGCACCGAGAACATTCGCGTTGCGTAATAGGTTTCTACATGCGAGTGTGTGCTAAGAAGAGATCCGTCGCTTTCGCATTCGTTCTCTCCAAATTTGTCATTCATGCAATTTGGTCCTTTGAAAAGCAGTCATAAATTCCTGCAGGTTATAATGCCGCCCCTCTTAAGGAAGAAACGAAAGCCCTCTTTGTGGGGAGCAAAAGCCTGCCTACGCCTTCACGCACAATAGAATTTCTTCCGCAAATGCCGGGACTTTGTAATAAACTGAAATTATTCTCAGAATGCATGTGTCTTCAGCTTTAATTGTTTCGCCAACAGCCTTGCGCGCCAGCCATTGTTACCGAAATTTCATCTTCTCTAACCTCTCGGTAGCCTACATACAATGCAACGAGGTGCATATTTGTGTCAAGGCAAGAAGGCTTTTTAATCGCGGCCACAATGAGGACCGAAGTCGCATTGAAATCTCGTTCTTTCGCTAAAGAAGGCCAGAAAGGCACAAACAATACAACAAAAGCATGCCAGGGCAAACAAAAGATCGTGCAGTCCTTGTGCGAGTGCTGCGAGGTCTTCCGAAATGCATGCGCTTCAAAGGATAATTTCACTAAGACAACAACAGTAGCAGCAACAGCAGGAACCAAACTAACAACTCGCAGTTCATTGCTCGCAGCGTATGAGCTGCATTAGCTGCATGCATCACATAAAAAGCTGTTGCCGGCAGCAAGTGGCCGACGAAGAAATCGTCAGCGCCCCACCCACGAGCGAGCGACCATCCTTCCCATTCGCTGCAGTCATGCTGGCATTCAACTGCTGGACTGTTTAGTCGATGCTGCACAGATTACTCCACATCGCGCTGTAAAAGGGAAGCTGATTTGTTTGCCTCGACGCTTCAGCGTTTGACAACGCAGTCCGCCCTTGGCACAGAGTGTCCTTCTTAGTTATCATTGTTGGTGTGAAGTGTGAGGGCGGGTTGTGCAGGTGTGCTGACTTCCATGTGAAGGACTTGTTGTTGTTGCTGTTGTTGTGTTCTTGAATCGAATGCAATTTGAATAGAATGCTTAATGCTATTTTAAAGCAATTTAAATGCCCCTTAAGTGCAATTTAAGTGCTATTTAATGGCTTTTTAAGTGCAATTTAAGGGCAACTTTAATATTTGCTGCTTCAGATTTATTCCTCACTGCCTACTTCATATCCCTCACATATAATTTCGCTAATTTTACTGCTTTCTTGCTCCAGGTTGAGCTGGAGAACTGGGTGAACAGCATTCACAGCGCCTGCGCTGCGGCATTTGCACGTCATCGCGGCAAAACTGGCACCTTGCATCTGCTACAGGAAGAAATCTTCCGTCTGGAGAAGGCCATCGAATCGGTAAGTCTAAGAATGCTAGACGAAAATAATATCCTTTCAAAAGAGGCAAAAATATGAACTCATGAAACGTTGTAACGAACGAGGTAACGAAGCCAGCCAGTGTTTGTCGTCGCAAAATCACTTTATCATTCAAATAGTCTGCGCTCTCATTAGATTCCAACAGTCCAGTTGATCAAAAAATTCAGTGAGTCTTTCTCAGTGTCAGTAAGCCACTCCGTCAACCTCTCGCTCCCTTATTCGTCGACTTAATGATTCTCTTATTCAAGCCGCTTCTTGATCGTTAATAACTCAATCTGTCACTCTTGCAGCTGGTTTTTCACTCACTTGTCGTCAGTTTGGCACTCACTTATTCGCCTCTTCTCTCGTTTATTGTAAGCAAAATATTAAACCAAAAGAAGAGAATGAAATAAAGAAAATACACTGCAGACAGCGAAGCTGAGATGAGTTCCACTTCTTCCTTTCCGTGTTTGCTTCCTTTCCGTGTTACAGTTTTTACCGCGAGTAACCAGCGATATCCTTTCATATCAAAGTTGACTGTAACTCCGGAATGATGACATATAACCTGTGAGAGAGAAAGATAGAGAGAGAGAGTGGGAGAGAGTGTGATAAAGTGTTTCCGTTAACAGTCCATTGACTTGCCAAGTCTGACGTCCCTCTTCCAAACTATAAACGTGATAAAACAACCATAAACGTGATATTACAGATAACTAAAAAAATTAATATGAAAAAATAAAAAAATAAAAAAAAATTGAATTGGGTTTTGTGCTTCTTTCATCCGACACGTTTAAGTTGCCTGAATTTGCTCAATGAATTTGTATCTTAAATATTGCATCCAAATGTTTGGAAGAATCCGAATCAGCCGACGAGAGTCCATAGAAATCACTTACGGGAAGCTAATTAAAATTATAATTTGAATTTTGCAGCACAACTGTGCAATTTGAAAGAATTTTTTTAGTTTTTCTTCCTCTAAGGGGCGGAAAAAAGAAACCCAAAGAGCGACGATCCATTTCCGACTTCGGCATCCGAGCTTTTGTTTCCGCAATTGCTTTTGTTTGACGCTAATTGGTTCGCCACGTGCTGCAGACATCAATGCACCGAGAAACTGACTTGCCGAGTGACTAAATGACTGACTGACCGAGGCACTGAATGGCGGATGGAAACACTGAGTGACCTACTCGTAATTTGGTCCACCACGAAAAGACCAGCTGAATAACTTCGTACGAGTTCGTTTACTAAATGATTAATTAAAGGTTGACAAGTGAGTTGTTAAAGGTTGACAAGTGAGTTGTCGTGTATTCGGTGACAATAATCGAGATCGAATCCGCTTTTCTAGTCCAGATGAGAATTTAACTTGAGACAATTTTTTGTTTGTCTCGAAAGGAATGTGATAATCGAGGTTGAGACCGCATTTCCAGTCCAGACCATCATCGGGATCGATACGTATTGTTTAAGTGAAGAAGAGAATCAAGATGGCCTTTTGCCTTCGTGGATTCGAGGCGATAATCGTGTTCGAAACACTATTTGCAACCGAGACAACAAACGAAATCGATACGGCCTTTTCTCGTCCGCAAGTGCTTTTCTTGCCACTTGCAATGTTGTTTGTTGTCGTTGTTGTTGTTGTTGCTGTTGTTGTCGTCGTCGTTGTTGTTGTTGCTGTTTGTTGTTGTTAGTTATGGTGATGGTGGTGGTGTTGTTATTGGTGTTTTGTATATACACATTTTTATATATACTAATTTTGGAACACTTCACTCAACACGGTCCACATTCATTCCTACACACTTGTGACCAAAAGAGCACTGCATACACACACACATACATATGTATGTATTGTGTTGCATACGACTTTTCCACATTTCTATGCACAGAACCATTTTGTGAACGAAACAAAAGCTAAAGTAAGACAAAAAGCAAAATGAAAGGCAACGAAAATTCTGTTACGTCGGTTCACGTACATTAAAAGTGTGTTTTTAATTGGGCGTGTGTGTGTCTGTGTGTCCGGCTATATTTGACTTTCAGTGTTCCGATTCGAATAACATTGCAAACCCCTAATTGAACTAAAGCTTTCTAACCAGTCATATGTTACCCTCTCCCCCTTCCCCTTCGAAAACAGCGCTGCGCACGCCCGTCAATAGCAGTGACGATTGCGTGGCAACAGCAACAGCAACTAACAACAGTTTTGTTTTAATCTTGTGTTGGCCCTCGGTTATTATGAACAACCACATGCACACGGACGCTTTGACACGTCTGCACATGCATGCCAACACTTGCTTTCTTATAATTCTGCAGGAGAAGCAGCAGCAGCGACAGCGGCAGCGACAGCTGTCTTGAGGGAGAAGCCGAAAATATTGAATAAAATTAAGTGGGAAAAGCATCTCTATGGATCTGTGTGTGTGTATGAGTCCCTCTTGAAGGGGTCCCTCCTGTATGTGTCCCTGTTGTCATGCGGCTGTGCATGTTACCCATGCAGTTTTGGATTTCTTGTTGCATATTTTTAGGCTTTCCAATTTTAAAGTGAAAAACTCAGTCGCTCACCTTTTTAAGCGACTTTTACCAAATTTAATGTCAATGAACTCATACATGCAAATAGTGAGAATTCCTCTCTATGTGCAACAACAACAGCAACAACAACAACATCAACAACAACAACAACAACAACTACAACATCAACATTAACAATCATACAAAAACATTAGCAACAACAAACACAGAAGCAAAATATCAAAATAAAAAACCAAGAGCATCAACTAATTTATGCTTTCTCATTAATTTCGCTCATTTCTCTGCACCCGCAGCCGGAGCGTGAGTGAGTGCGCGGAAAAGTAAAAAACGTGTGCATTCTAGTGACTCACTAAAGGAGGAAATTTTAACCAAAATCGCAAAAGAGGGAAGAAAGCTGTGAAAAGAAAAAACATTCAGAAAAAACAAAACAAAAACACACTAACATTAAAAAACTGCAGCAGCAGTGTTGACGAAACATTTGACTGAAATCATGAACTCAAAATAATTAACACCATGTACCAGTTAATTTTCATTTTTTTGGATTCTTTTGGTTTCAAGTCGCTACTCCTTGTTTTGTCTTCTCTCTTAAGGGAATTGTTATAATCCGAAAATTACGCAGTTCTTTCTCCGTCTGTCTCTCCGTTCTTCGGCGTGCTTCTCCGTCATTCTGTCTCTCCGTGCGTCCTTCTGCCTCTACGTCCGTCCCTCTGTCTCTCCGTCCATCCGCGGATCTGTCCGCGTATCTCCATCGACCTTCTGTCTGTCTGTCTCCCTGTCATTGCGTCCTCCAAAGGGCACGCCCACTAGAGGAAAGTAATTAAATACTTCTTGTTTTTAGTTTTTGGTTTGCTGTTAACAAAACTAGCTCTTGTTATTTATTTATAATTAAAAATAATTAAACTTTCCGAAATAATTTTCGACCTTCAAGTTCATGTAAAAAAATTGAAGCATACTTTGGTTTGGCTTTTTTGGTTTTTCTCTCCACAAACAATTAAATATACAAAGGCTAGATACAAATACACTAACATATGTACACACACACACACACACACACACACACACACACACACACACACACACACACACACACACACACACACACACACACACACACACACACACACACACACACACACACACACACACACACACACACACACACACACACACACACACACACACACACACACACACACACACACACACACACACACACACACACACACACACACACACACACACACACACACACACACACACACACACACACACACACACACACACACACACACACACACACACACACACACACACACACACACACACACACACACACACACACACACACACACACACACACACACACACACACACACACACACACACACACACACACACACACACACACACACACACACACACACACACACACACACACACACACACACACACACACACACACACACACACACACACACACACACACACACACACACACACACACACACACACACACACACACACACACACACACACACACACACACACACACACACACACACACACACACACACACACACACACACACACACACACACACACACACACACACACACACACACACACACACACACACACACACACACACACACACACACACACACACACACACACACACACACACACACACACACACACACACACACACACACACACACACACACACACACACACACACACACACACACACACACACACACACACACACACACACACACACACACACACACACACACACACACACACACACACACACACACACACACACACACACACACACACACACACACACACACACACACACACACACACACACACACACACACACACACACACACACACACACACACACACACACACACACACACACACACACACACACACACACACACACACACACACACACACACACACACACACACACACACACACACACATACTTGTATCTCGTATTACTCGTTGAGCAGAAGTTTCAGTTTAACTGCCGCCGGAAGGTAAACCGAAGCGGATCCGGTCAAGCCAAGAAGTATGCAATAAACTGGTTTACCAGTAACGGAACTCAATGTGAAGTGGGAATTGGCGGCGTTGAGTTGAGGGGTTGGGGGTGGAGGCAAAATTAAATTTGTCAAAAATATGCAGGCCGAGAAACCCGGAGAAGCATGAGAGGCACGGAGAGGAGAAAAACAAACCGTGTACAAGTAACAGCGAAGACACACACACACACACACACACACACACACACGCACACACGCACACACACACACACACGTATGCATGTGGGGTGACTGTATTTGTAATCGGCTTACATGTGTGCGTCAGTTGGGAGCAGCGTACGCTGTCGAGTAAAGTAAACAAGGAACGCTGACAGAAGTTCAGAGCGAGGAGCTGCAATAAATTAAAATTCTTCAGCTGCATGTGGTTCCGAGTAGCGGGTCAGAGCAAGAGAGCCTTGGATTTTCCTCTTCTTCTTCCTATTCTCCTTCTTCTTCTACTATTTTCAGTTGAATTAAATGTATTTTCTGCTCCTCTTCTATCTTCTTCTGCTTCGTCTACGTTATTCATAAATGTTCTCATCTCTACTCTCCTACAATGAAAAATATCATGAGTTATAAATATTGCACACATACACACACAGACACACCGATACACACATGTGCCCATAGGCAAGCCCACGAGAACACACACACTCTCAGATCATTGCATTGACTGACGCATTGAAAGCCAAAATTATTAGAGCGTAAAAACCAACGTAGATGCAACACTGTTTCCTTCTCCCTCCAGCAATCGCGCCTCCGACCCCCCACCCCCACCGCAACCTACTGCTCGCTGTAGACACCCTTGCTGGCTTGTTGTTGCTGCGGAAGGACACACAAGAACCGAGAGAAACCTTAAAGTGACACACATTTTTTACAGCCGAAGCTAAAAACGGCTACCGTTGCACGTCTCAAGCTACAGAATCAAAATTAAAATGTTGCAAAAATTATGGTTGGCTGAAAAACGCAGAAACGAGGGCGCGAAACGGAAAACACATCAAAAGAAAGGAAAAAATTGTAGAACTCTGGAGTTCATTTCAAACAAAACCCACACACACACACATCCGCAGGTAGGCACGCATCCACACAACCATTCCCACATACACACTCAGACACACACTCACATACACACACACACACACACACAC